>JARYHS010013630.1:388455159-388481426 GCA_031002005.1 Vandiemenella viatica
AATTAATTAATAACATTAAAAAATGATCAGAAATGGTAATTATAGATACTTAAATACAAAATTATTTACAGAAATCCTTTCAAACGGTAGAAAATCGTCCTGTAGACATCGTAAATTACAGTAATACACGTAATTACAAACTTTTAAGAAATTCTCTTGCACCATTCGGTTCTTAAGCATATTAAATGGTCTTTAAATAATTTTCTTACCTAAAACAAAGTCTATATACACTTATTCACAAGAAATTACAAAATAAACATATCAAATCACTTTCAAGCAAACTTTGGCTCACTACAAATATTTCACACAGTACAATGCTATTCAAAATTCAGGTATTAGGGCTGTTACACAGTCTTCCAGTATTAATCTTACCGAAATGGTTATTGCTGTCATACCTGATTTTTGGTGCAACCAGACTAATCTCGTTCCAATATCTCTGCTATTATCCTGTATGACCTTCCATATATTGTGCAAGTAGGCAAATTTGAATCATGTGATGTCAAACTCACTGTTTGATACTGTTAATATTTTTCAGCTTGTGCTTTCTTCTGCCCTATAAAGATGACACCTTTAATGAAAGCTGTTGAGATCTCTGTATGTACGTCATCATCTCGCACAATATTATTAAACTTCAAATCTTTCAGACTCTCAGAAATTCTTCGCTTAAATGATCTGTTACGTTCTCAGTTAAAAAGATTCCTCTATTTCCAGCACAAGTCAGCGCCATTATAGAGTTTGTTTAATCCGTTAGCTCTTTTTTTTCTGTGCTTAACAGACGTTTCCCTATTTCATTCAGTTCTCCAGAATTATATTTGACCTTCGTACAAGCCATATATATATCACTCATTTTCTCCTGCTTGATTTAATTTGAATGGATTTTTTATTCATCAGATTTCTAAATTTCTGTACTTTCGTCTTCCAATTTCATGTTGAGTAGTTTTGTCCTTTTTTTTCTGATCTAACAATTCCAAGCTTTCTTCTGTTATCTAAGTTTTTTGGCTAATTACCGTATGTCCAATAATTTTTTACCCTACTGTTATTAATCACATCTTCGATGCGTTCCATTTTTATCAGTTTTTGTTTCCTACGCAGTTTTACTCAGTTCCTGTTTACAGTTTCTGCGATTATGTGTTTCATGTGATATTCTTTCGCAACACTCATTTCAGGTCTGTGTGACCTATGATACTTCCTTGACATCCATATATTCATATTAATGTCAACTACTAAACCCATGCAGCTGGTATAATGAATATAGACCAGGCTTCATTGGTGTGCCGACGACTCACTATATTTCACGACACGCCAGCGGTTACTGATGTGCTACTCACGACTGTATACAAGTTGTCAGAGCTTTTGGAATATTTTCTTGGAAAAGCAAGTTATGATCTAGGCTTCCTTATAGAAACCACACTTCTCAACAACCCAGCATCAAAGATATCTAAATGAGTCCTTCTATTTAATCCCACCAATCCAAAAAGCACGTAAATTAAATCGTTCTATTTCCAGTTTTATGTTCACTAAGAAACCTACCGTGAAGAGTTTTAAAGATTCTGGCTCCGACCGAAAATTTCTATCAGTTTAATCATTCCTCTCTGCGCAGTCCCCGCCTGGAAGAACTAAGCAGTTAATAATTTACCTTAGAAACATTCCGTGGAAGACAAAATGATTAAAGACATAGCCAGAAGTATCTTCAGCGGATTTGATAATCCTGAAAGCGTATTATATACACTACATTGAGAAGAATGCCGTCCTACCTACTGCTGTTCCAATAAAAAAAAAAAAGTGCTTATGAATTAGATATTAAGAAATTAGAGAATGCAGAAACAAAATCGTAATCAAAGTGAAAGAATTAAAGGAGTAGCCAGGTATACATGACTGTAAACTCATACAGCAAATTCATGTAGCTGTCATGTGACTACAATTAAAATTGCTATACAAAAGTCGGATGAGGCAGACAACTGTTTAGTCAGAGGAAGTCCTGCTTCGTACGGAGGGACGCCGGTGTGTGAACGCATCCCGTTGCGTACGGTGCACTCCGTCGCAGACTGCTGGGGTAGCCCGGTCACGCTGACTCACGCGGACAGTTCGCGGCAGGTTAAGCGCGGACCCACTCATCCACTTGGCGGCAATTGGCCCGCTTCGACGGCATCCGCTGAGTCCTGCACATTATTCCATCGTGGCTCGTTCCCTATGTCTCAGCGCCCGCCACCGTCTCGCGTAATGGAATTAACGCCAGCGTGTGAATTGCAAGTGGGGTCCTTCAGCTATTGTGAAACCCGTGGGCCGGGCCCGGAGTTGGCCAATCAGAGACTGGTACGTTAATCGTGTTATCACAGGCGCAGTACCGCGATAACGGGACGCCTTGGGTTTCGTCAGCCCGTCCAGTTGTAGTTCCAACTTGTTTTTGCTAAAGAATATTCTTAAGAAATATGATTTGCGCGTGTCCGGACAAAACCGCGAAGTGACAAAACCGCGAGGACAAAACCGCGCAGACAGAACCGCGAACGGACAAAACCGCGAACGGACAAAACAGCGAAACGGACAAAACCGCGAAACGGGCAAATCTACGAGTTATCCCCTCACTGTTTGATCTCTTATGCATCAAAATATTATCCTAACGCAGTTTTAAATGATTTGTGGATCGCAGCTAGGGTTACTTTACTATGGAGTACTGTAACTCATTTTGTGTATGCGAAACGGACAAAACCGCGAAACGGACAAATCTACGAGTTATCCCCTCACTGTTTGATCAGAAGTCATCTCTGTTTATGAAGAACTCTGTGATAGGGAGTTTGCAGACGAGGAATTCTCTCCACTTTTGGATTACATTGATGATACATGGATTGGACGTATTCTTCGAGGAAATCGACGACGAGAACCACTATTTCCAATCGAAATTTGGAACCAAAACCAGAATGTTAAAAATTCGTTAGAGAAAACCAACAACTCCGTCGAAGGTTGGCACAATGCTTTTCGGTTATTACTTGAATCAAGCCATCCTACAATTTGGAAACTCATAGAAGCTTTCAAGAAGCAGCAAAATCTGACGGAGGTTAACACTTTCGGGACCAGCAGCATAGGTACATTCCTGGCCCAGAAAACCAGCCATTTATGGCATTCTTTAAAATGTCACTGACATGTTTGTATTTGACATATTTCAAAAAGAATTTCATATAATAAAAGAACAATCTTCAAGTTTGGTTTTACATGTTTATTTTAATTTTTTTAGTTGGTAACAACAATGTTATTGACAAACACAAAAGGTATCATTTTTGTTTCATAGAAAAATTGCGTTTTCAGTTTTTAGTATAATTTCACAGGTATTTGGCTTCAGTGTGGAAGATTTTGAAGCATTCTGGCATACAGAGAGGTATATTACAGTCAGGACACCACCAAATCGTTTCCTTTCTACCTGCTTTACCACTAGATTTTTTTGTTTTCTCAGAACAATCTTTACATACTCTTGTTGGACGCTCCTTCTTCTCAGTGGCTGGAATTTTTTCTGGGAAGTGTCGTCCCAGAAGTCTGTTGCTTTGATTTGATCCAGGAACACTTTCTTGTGTCAGTGTTGCACCTTTCTCAACAAGTCCTTCACCAATTTGGCGCAAAAATGTGGAAAATTGGCAACTCATTCTTTGAGTAGGATTCCTGGTTGCTCGATATAAAACAAATGCATTTGTTGCAGCCATCATAAGCATATGAAAGAAAAGTTTCTCCCACCACTTCATCTGTTTCCTCCTAAATGCATAATAAGAAATCATTTGATCACTCCTATCAAAACCTGTTTTGTAAATATTATAATCAAGAATAGCATCCAGTTTTGATTTTATTGTGATACCATCCTTTGTACGAACACGTTTATCTGAGCAAGTCATTTTGTGCACAGTGGAAAGGCAAAGCACATCTCTTGTGTCTTTCCACTTCAAACAAAGAAGGTGATGCCTCCTCATATACACAGATTCATTCATTCTCAGCTTTTTAGACACAATATTTTCTTTTGGCAGTTCTTTCCGGTTAGGCATGCATATTCCTACAGCTTACGTTTTATTTTGCCACAGAAAATCGAAAACTGCTGGTGAACTTTAAAATCCCCCTCTGACCCAGAATCAATCAGTTCTTCTTCTAGAGCTTCTGAAATTTCTTGTTCACTCAAAAATCGTGACATATTTGCGAGGAACAAACAAGAACTAGCAAAACTCGTGACGACGCAAATACACAATGGCGCAGCTGAAGCTGTCTGGCACCGCTTACTGTTTCTTTCGAAATAATTCCATAAGCACATCAGAGAGGGCAGCACCAGTCAAGGAGAATATAGACAGATGTTACACGCAGCACTATTACACTAGCCGGCCGCTTCCGAGTGAGAAACAGGCATGTGAGTCTGGAGAAACAGTCGCCCGAGCTATGCTCGGGCGCGGTCTTTTCAAAACAGTTTTGTTGCCCGAGCTATGCTCGGGCTCGGTCCCGAAAGTGTTAAATTGGTGCAATATGGAAGGGGAGATAGAAAAATACAGAAAATGACATATGCGAGAGTCACCAAGTCGATTTTCAATTTAGTTAGTGAATATGATTGTAGCGATGCACAGAAATTTCTTTTTGGTATAGTTCATAATTTCGATTATTAGATAGTGTGCTTGTGTATTTTGTTACAATTTATATTAACTTATTAATGGTTTATTGATGTATATTTCGTATAATCCATCTATATTGTATTTTTATTTTACATAATGTTCATGCTTTTGTGTTTTTTTTTTAAATAAAAAATTAATGGGGTGTTACGTAGATCACCTCCTCGTGGTGCATCCTGGGTAACGCTAAGAATCTACGAACTCTTGTGGTTTTATGTATTCCTGGTTTTTCTGTATTCGCGGTTTTGTCCTTTCGCGGTTTTGTCCGTTCGCTGTTTTGTCCGTTCGCGGTTTTGTCCGTCGCGGTTTTGTCCGTCGCGGTTTTGTCCGTCGCGGTTTTGTCCTAGAACCGTTTTGCGCGAATGCCTATCCACAATTCTTTTCAGGCATTAATGACCTCGCCATAGACGTTGACGAACTGTAAAGGCATATTAAAAATATAAAAAAAGGTTACGGGTAGACAAAGGAAAACATGGCGCTGAAGAAGAATGAACTCTGTACATAGTGAAGTTTCATCATCTCGTCTTACGCTTCTTGTACTGTCGCAAATCAGGTCTATGGCGAGGTCATTAATGCCTGAAAAGAATTGTGGATAGGCATTCGCGCAAAACCCTTCGAGGAGCTATCACGACATTCGCCATGAGTGATTTTGGAAAACTACAGAAAAATAGGCGACTTTTATTCTCTGAGTAAAAGTTGCGAGTAGACACTAGTATGTCCTATATTCCAAAAAGAACGTAGCTCGAAAACGTAAAATTATCGAGGCTTAAGTCTGTTGCGTACAGGATGCAAAATATAGCGTATGCAAAAATACTGAAAAGTCGGGTACGCGTAGGAGCAGAAGGTCTTATGATTGATGCACAGAATGACTTCCGAAAGAGAAGACCATATTCAGACTGAAGTTTCACCTTCCACAGTTGCTTGTTAAATTAATAATTATTCTTTAATAATTACGCCAATACAAATTCAAAAAGCAATTTTCTCTTAATGACCTACTTAATGACCATCTAAACTTAACCAACCAAACATTAATCAAGTTAATAAATATCTAAACTGACACATAACAGCATTAAACACCCAAATTTCACCACAACAGTAATTTAACGCCACATTGCATTTCCCCTATTCACAGCACATGCACATTTTAGCTACTACAAATACAACACGAGGAGTGAGAGAAGGTTGCTCATTACCACCTGTGTTTTTTTAATATCTACATTGACGATGGGTGAAATATATGCCTAATTATTTTAAAGTTAATGAAACTGTATTAGATACAATGCTTTTCGCTGATGACCATGTGATTGTAGATGAGACAGATGAGGACTTCTAACGAGGGTTATACTTAATGATCAAAATATCAAGTGATTACGATTTAAAAATTTCCACAGAAAAACGAAAGTAATGGCATTCAAGGAAGACGAACCAATACGGGATAAGATTTTTTATCAATGATATAGCAGAACAAATTAACAAATTTTTATATTTAGGATATGACATAAACTTTACCTGAAATAACGATGTCAGTACCAAATGTATATTGTAATCAAAAGAAATTTTAAGAGCACCAACTGAGACAGTGAAGAAATTTTACAAACTAGTTGCTGTGCCAATATTACTATATGTGGGCGAATCACGGACATTCACTAAATAACAAACAGACGGATATAAGCAGCTGAGATAAGATTTTTGAAAGCCGTGGCTAGCAGTTGTGAAGAAATAAGGAAAGAATTGAATTTTTTAAAATATATATGAAGAAATAATTAGATATAGGAAGAAATGGATGGAGCATGTAATGCGTATGCAAGACACCAGACACCAAATTTGTTGCTAAAACAGGGAAGGAGGAGGATACGTCGACCTAAAAAGAGGTGGAACAAAAAAATGTGTGAATTCAAACTGTGGAGGTTCCGGACTGCTATCTGAGAACAGTTGTTTTATGTGCGAACGAAGAGTTCATTGCAGTTGTTTTATGTGTCTCTCCGTGCATCTCTGATATCTTGGGTATGAATAATGACGTTTCCCTCGTTGTCCTCTAGATTATTCTCTGTATTAGGTTTACATCTGCCTGTTACCTCTCTAACTTTCCTGTGAATATTGAAATTGTCATATTTTAACTGTAGAGCTTCTATTTCAGCACATTTCATCTGTATTTCCTTTTCTTAAGCTTCTCTTATTTCATTTCTTATCATCTTATTCATGTTTTTATACTCGTCAGGATTACTTTTTACAACCCTTCTTCTCTTCATCATGTCCAAAATATCATCTGTCAAATCTGATTTCAGGTGTTCGTCTTTAACAGATAATACTATCGAATTTAGTTTTTCAATTTTTTCTTCTGTTTGTAAGTTACAAGACATGTATTTCAGTTCATTATTGAGACGCTCCTCAACCTGCCTTCTTATGGAGGGCTCTCTTAATTTCCGAATATAAGTATTCATAACCGTCTTTTTTGTAACTTTCTTCATCCTAACTTTGAAGAGACCGACTAATGGATTGTGATCAGAGTGAAATCAATAACAATAATTAATTTAAATTTGTAGATGTCCCATAACCGTCACCTTGCTACAACACCTAGTTTCGCAGTCCATAACTTTTTACTATATTAAATCTTTGAAAGCAATTTCATCACCTTTACGAATTTAATTTTAAATTCCTTTCGTTTGGTTTAGGTTTGAAAATGAGTAATTTGTTGAGTGATACCGATACTTTTTTTATCCTCTCTTATCAATCGTTTTTGCTTCTTTAGACAGGGTTATCGTTACATCATTCCATTCAGAACCAAAATTTGATCCTACACACATACATATCAATTTAGTTGCATGAAGTGCTTCAGTGATCTTTTAGTTATTATTATTATCATAGATACTTTCAATAATTTAAGCAGTAATTTTGGTTAGTCAGATACAACAGTAGTAATTTTAAAGTACTTGGCAGTGTTGCAGACCGTGTATCAGGCTGAACTCGCAGTTAGAGTGTGAATTATTTTCCTTAATGATGTAGACCACTTAGGTGAATTTTTAATTTACATTTGTATTCAGGGAATTGTTGTTGGGTCTGCCGACGCCCGACAGTGTGGGATTGTTAAGAATTCATCTTATGCTCTCATTGGATATACGAAATTCTACAATATGATTTATTGAGATACTCGCTGTCCGAGAATATTCCATCATGGATGTCTTTTTGCGTATTCTGTAATGTAATTAGTATGATGTAATAAACTCGTCAACCCTTTTAATGAAGTTTAAGGATTGGAATCTTACCTTAGTTTATTGAAAGTTTTAGTTTTGCAATAACGTTAAATTTTCTTAACTTTGCTTGATTGTAAATCTTTGTAGATTAATTCTGTGAAGTGTGAATACGTGATATCGTAGTTTGATATATCAACTAGTGACAGGACACTTTTTATTACGATTTCAGAAGAATTTAAATAAACGTTGATCTCAATAGATTACAGCTCATTTAAATAAAATTTAAACCCGATCTCCTAGTTTCCTTCCATTTTTACGGCTTTTATACATATCTTATTCTCAAACTATTTTTTTTAAAATATTTTTGGTTGTTATTCAGTGAAAGCTATTTGTAATTATTCGAAAAGTATTGGAAAGTTGGACGAATAATAGACTATATTTTAAGTTTTTTAGTTCCACGTTTGATATTTAAAGATCATACTTTCCAGAGCTTTTATGTCAGACTCTTGATGTTCAGTTACGTTTGTTCTTTAATGTTAATATATGAAAGTCTGTGGCCTTGTACAGTACCTTCGGTCGTCACATGGTTTGAACAGATCGGCTTTAAAGCGCAATTTCTGGTGATAACCCCGGACGATAACCTTCAGACATGCGGGTGCCTCCGATTCGCTGTAATCCTCAACAAGTACTTTAGGTCAAGTCCCCGAGAGCGAAGCAACGCCTCCCTCTGATGAAACTATTAGCAATCATTTCAGGCATCGGCCGACGGAATTGAAATAACTCAGTTTACCGACTGCTCTTCTTGTCCGAGTGCTGTTAATTTTTTTTTGTAGTTATTTGAGGCACCGGAACATTTTTATAAGACTTCTTTTGTAATGCTTAAGTAGAAAGTCGAAGACCTGGCGAGTGAATAGTATACAGTTACACTGCTCACTCGCAGTCACGTATAACATTCCCGATCACCTGGCAGATAAGAAGTCTCATCAAAACGGCCTGTCTTTTTAAAAATATATTTATTTCTAGATGTTAATATTATTCTGCGCATACTTCAGCATGTCTCAAATAACTTTTCGGTATTTGTCAAACTAAAATTTAAAGAAAAGAAAATTTTGCAATGTTAATAATTTGTCTATGCCCCACTACCCACCAGAGGTCTTCCACTTTGTACTTAGACATTACAAAAGAATTGTACTAAAACTTTTCACGGTGCATCAAATAACTACCCAGATCTCTCACTATTCAAGGATTTATTACGCCTGCATGTGCAGGGATGTTGGGATAAAAAACAAGTAGCTAACTTCGCAAGGAATTGGCCCATTATCCCTTAATTCTTGTTGGTTGAGCCAGGAAATCGCTACGACTCAGCCCAAATGCCAATAAATAAATAAATAAAATCTCTACGCCTGGAGCTTAATGTAAATCCGCTGGTTATTGTTGTCCTTGTGCAATAATTCCTTGGTTCTTATATTAATAGAGCCAGAGATTAGCAGAGTGAGCCACGTAAGCAGTGATGATACGGACATCGTATTCAGTAAACTGTGGGCAACGGAACTCAAGTTGTGGAGACTGAAAGAGAGCTCTGCCGAAAGATATACTGATGAAGCAAAATTAATTTGGTCAGTGCTAGAAATTACAATACCGACACGACTGTCGTATTGTAACAAAATGACATCAAATTGTTAAACCAACTGTAACCATTAAATCTCACTTTTCTTATGTTGTTTGTTAGTCATTGTTTTTGAAGAATGTAACGCAAAATCGCATTACAAAGCGACTATCAATAGACTATATTAGCCTCAAAAAGTTTTGATGTTGATCTATCAGTGGATCATATACTCAGGAATTTAGTGTAACACATAACCTTGCGAGTGCTTTAATTTACCTAAGTTGATACATGTTTGACCAAAATGTAAAAAATCACATATTGAACATTCTGCATAAATAATGAGATAATATTAAATTTGCTCTATTAAATTACAGCATAGCCGTTAAAGCGTGTGTGAGTAATGATTGTGTGTATATGTCGATGTGGGTGACAGCGAAAAACAAAACTACGTTAGTTGCATAATTTCACATAAGTTCCCTCAAGGCAATCTTAAGTTTCACTTCTGATTGTAACACTTGCGGTTCAATTATTGACACAATACATATTTTTACTTAGATTGTTATGCAAGCACCACGGATGAAAATTTACAGTTAAGAAATGTTTCACAAAACCCCATCGAAATTGACATGAAGTTAAATCAAATCATCTTGAAGAAAAATGCAAAATATGTTAATGTAATTGGGTGCAATAATTTTATAAATGTATCAAAAATAAATTATGGAAATTTAAATGTGAGAAACGTTTCTGTCATTTGGTAGAAAAATTGTTTACAAAAGTATCAGCAATGTGAATTGTGTATTACCGCTGAAAAACACATTACAAGTATTATAATTAAAGGTTACTTAGTAGAAAAATAAAAAAAAGTATTTCTGAACAAGAAAAATGTTAAGTTTCAGGTACAATGCTTTTGTGCGGGAAAAAAAAAAAAAAAAAAAAATGTTGTTCCAATCGAAACCTTTATTTTTTGCTTATGGCTTTACACCTTGTTGACATTGAGGTGGCAAAGAACTGGAAGGAATTGCCCATGGCCTTTTGAACGACCATCCTGGCATTCACCTGGATTAGTATGGGGAAACCACGGAAAGCCCTAATCTGGATGGCCGGACGGTGATTCGAACCTACGTTCTCCCGAATGCGAGGATAGATCGTTATCATTCACCCATTAAGTTCGATTAGTCGAATTATGTAACTATAATTACTTATCGATTAAAGGTATGCAATACAAATCGTCGCACTTGTAAAATGCTCTTGAAAAGAGTGAGTGGTATTATCGCTTTACTTGCCGATTGCTCTTTGGGAGCGTCCATAAACTACGTTCCTTGGCCCAGGGGGGAGGGAGGGGTTGGCTGGAAGAGCTACCCTGCGCTCCGTGGGGGACGGGGTGTTTCCGTGCCAGGCCACGTAGCTTTTCATTCATATTATTTGTCATAGTTAAAATGAGGTACTGAGCACTGAACTGCATGCAAATATTTAATTCCGTCATTTAATTATCTCCGAATGTAATTTACGATAGTCTGTCAAACGAAAGCAGTACAAAATGTCTTCTGGAATCAATAGGGAAAAAAGCTACATTCCACGCGCGGAAAGGGAAGGGGTTAAAGACAAAAGCCACGTCAAGCTACGCGTGGGGGAGGGGAGGTTCGCAAGAGACCAAAATGGAGCTACGTGGTTTATGGACGCTCCCTATAACAGTGCGCTATTTATTTTTAATCTTTACTTTTTATTCAGGGCTTTGCGGTTCGTTGGCATCGCATTCTGCGTGGTACGGAGAGGATTGACGCAAGGAACAGGAAGGAATTCGGCCGAGGATTTTAAAGTAACCATCGAGGTATTAGCGAAGAGTAATTTTGAGGACCATCTAAAACAAAAAAACTGGATGCCCGGCTGAAGATTAGAACTCGCGTTTTTCCGAATCCCAGACCCAAGGGCTAACCATTCAACCACATTGCTCAGATGTTGGAGTGTGCCACATGGCCCCTAGCCTTTGGAATGCCAAATGCTGTAATCAGAACCTTTGCTCCTGTGCGGCTGCATATTTCAACACTGGTATCCTCTACTGTATTAACTGAGCCGTCTTCCCACGAGTTTTCAAACTGATGGTACCTTTGGGAGTATCAGTGTGTTTTAACAAGTATTTTAGAGAAATTTAGCGAAAAAAGAAGGGGCTCAGTGTTTTTTTTTTTTTTTTTTTTTTTTTTTTTTTTTTTTTTTTTTATGCGGAATGGGACTGGGAACAATTGACGGGAAGGAATTTGGCCGTGCCCTTTTGAAAGAAGCATCCCGGCATTCACCTAGAGTAATTTGAGGAAACAATGGAAAACACAAATCTGGATGCCAGGTCGGGGATTCCAACCGGCATCGTCCTGAATGCCAGGCAAGAGCGTTAACCGTTCACCCACCATGCTCGTTTGGTGAATTAACAGCCTAAGAATTTGTAGCTGTCATGTTGTAATGGTTTCTTTTAGACGGAAAATTGAAGTCTTTCATTTAGGTAAGCAACACCAATAGGTAACATGTTACCGAGAGTGGTGGTTGAGTGGTTAACGCTCTGGCCTCGCATTCGGGCATCCAGATTTTGGTTTTCCATTGTTTCCGTAAATCCCTCTCGGCGGATGCCGGGAAGCTTCCTTTAAAAAAGACCGTGGCCGAATTCATTCCCGTTCAGTACCCCCCACCCCACCCAGTCCCTTCCTGCCTCTAATGACCTCGACATCCATGAGGCGTAAAGCCAAAAAAGAAACGTCTTGTTTTAATGTTTCTGTTATATTATCATAGAGCTGATCTGTTTCATTTAGGCAACACAATCTATCACAAGAAATTGTTGTATTTATACTCACTATACTTATGCTGGTGTCGGCCAGAGCTGTATCAAAAGTATCTTCCACTAGAAGTCCGCTATATCTTTGTAATACAATACGGTAATTTTCACAGTGTCTCCCCTAGAGCCAAACAGATATTTTACTTCTTCGTTACGAATCAACAGATATTCCATAAGTCAGAGTTTGTAACTACACTATATGACTGATATTCCAATGTTGTTACGCACATTAAGGCGCCATCACGCTGAATCATGGAAGTATAAAGAGACCTGTTCGAGTCCTGCACCCCGTTTACCGGTCGTTTTGATTGCGACTTTTAGGCGGTTTTCAGCAGTCATCTTGGCAAATGCCGGGACGGTCTCCAATCTCCGCCTCATCGACTGCACGTTTCACAAACAAAAATGCACTTAAATACCTTTCACCGATAGGTAGTAACAAAAACATTTCATTTTTAAGATAAACGCTCAAGTCCAAACAAATCTGGTTCTAGCTCTGATTGGGCCTGCCCTTCCTCTCCTCATGATTCACACTAGACACCTGTGCAGCAGACGGTTATAACAAGTGGGGAAAAAGTTATTGTGTGATTGCGACGTGCTATAATGAATGTAGACTTTCACAGCCTGTCTGTGGTTTGCAAGTGTATTTAGACAGGTAATTACAAATATTTCCCATCTCACTTCTATGTTTGATCGCATTAGTGCTGTCTTATTGTTATACATTTTCTTTGTTAATTTTCACTGAAATCTTGTGAATAAAAGTAAAATGGATTTTTTTCGCAAGAATTTTGAATTTACTGATTTCAGAAAATGTCAGGAATAATATCTGTGTGAAGGGAAGAAGTTTACAAAACTTCCCTTGCATGATGAAAGATGTCTCAACTAACCATTAGGCGACGACGTCACGTGACCACGCGAGGTGGTCACGTGATTTGGTACAGCTAGCGTCGAGACAAATAACGTGCGGCATCTTGGTTGTGTGTTAATGTGGTTTCGCTTTTTGCCTCCAAGTGTGTTCATGACGAGGGACACAGTTTGAATACGCTGTTGGTATTGTGTGGAATCGACTGAAGTGTGGAAGTAGTGTGAAGATTATGCCACCATGTGTAATGCATATAAGAGAAGATTGTGTCGCCAAAAACTTACCACCGAACTCGAAGCGCAGGTATCCTCAACGATAGCGGTACAATAATCGTATAAACTGTTCAACAAAAGCGTGGTTTCATTTCAACCTGAAAAGTTTTGCTCCAGAAAGAGAGATACTAATTCATTTTTTTTATTAAATATGTAAATTGTAAATAAATCTGTGACTTGTGTAGATGTAGATGCAGCGGTTTTGTAATTATACAAAGAAATCCCGCTCCCTCCTTAGTCAGGTTTTTTAAATAAGTATGTAATGTTGATAATAAACTATGCAAAGAATGAAAGGAAGGCAAGAAAAACCGGTATGGTTCATATGTTAATTACAATGATATCATTGTCATCAATTTCGAAATTCAATTAGAGAATTAATATAAATATAGAGATCACGCGGTTGGCTGACAGTTGGATTTTTTGACACGATACATGAATCATATAGATCAATAATTACACTCCAAAAAATTAAGCAGAATCAGTCTACTGTTCACTATTCTCGATATTAAATTCATAATGCTTTAAAAAGATTATAGATCCGATATTTTAATTGCGGCAACGAAACCTGTATTTGATGATCTAGTTCCGCAACTATGTTAACTGAATAAGCAGACAACATGCTTTAAAATTATACAGATATGGAAATGGAGAAGCTAAAAGTCAAATAATTCAGGAGATGAGATACAAGACTACAGTACTTTAAACTGAATACAGTTAACCATGTCATGGGGACGGCTGCTGCTCCCAGTAATGCCAAATGTTAAGCTGTATCGCCATACCACAGACTCTAGCTTCGATAAGCAATATCGACGAACAATCCTAGAATTCCACGCAGCAGAAAACCGCGAGGCCAAGAGAAGATACAAAACGAGGCATAAATTATTTTGATTAATACCAGTGTCTATGTTAGTTCACTTCTGAATTACCCTCCATACTAAGAAACTTATTCTGGTGCTCAGTACGTCACATTAAAACGTAAAACTCAGGTGATATATTATTTTCTAATTTCCACCACATAAATCAACAGAATAAAGACTTCCCAGGAAATGTCATGCTGGACAAGTCCAAGAACCGCTATCAGTAAGTGGCTTCTTGAAATCTTACACCATAGTTTTAGATTGCAATATAGTCACACGTATTCTGCTTGATAATATCCGCTTCACCAGTTTTAACGACATGTTTTACGACATAAATTGATTATTGGAATACTGTTCCAAAGTGTGCCGTTGCTGTAATTCCCATTTGCTATGATTGATAACAGCGCAACGAAATAGCACTAGGCGTTTTGCGCACGAGTCATGAATTAAAGACACATGTCTGCGATATCTAGGGTCCTCTGATAATTAGCTTGGGTCAAGGCTAAAACAAATTTAACCACGCTGTGGTTCTCTCCATAGTGCATTCATAGGTTGCGAAATACTGATGACTCCGACGGCAACCGAATTGTTATCACCAAATATTTGAAGGCCATTCGATTCTTTTTACTATTTATGGAGCGCGCAAGATAGAAGGATTCATTTACCAATGTTTGAATACAGACGGTTGCTGAGCTTCCTGCAATGTATTCCTCACTTCTCTCAATGCAAATTGTACGATCAGGTGTCGACACGCGATGAAAAAGCAAAACGTTACGGCCCAGCTCCCTGATTCCATTCGTTGACACCGACAGTCGTGGAAACAAACACACAGTTTCGCCATACTGTAAAATTTACTGTATGCTATTGAAAGGTGACTAAATTAAGAGTACGGCGTAGAACATGTTGTTGGCACAGTGCTGCCTTCATCATTCTTCAATTGAACAACTGCAGATATATATATACTTTCGCTGATAGAAATATAAACTCCGAGAGTAGTGACTGGGCAGTAAGGCTTTAACCTCGCATTCGGGAGGACGCGGGTTCGAATCGCCGTCCGGTGATTTAGGTTTTCCATGGTTTCTCCAAATCACTCCAGACGAATTCCTGGATGGTTCTTTTTAAAGACCATGGGGGAATTCCTTCCTTGCCCTCGTTTCTTTTCTTATGAACTCGACGTCGACGAGTCGTAAAGCTATAAAAAGAAATATAAAAGAAGACTGCAGCTGGTAGTATATATTAAGTCACGAAATACCAAATCTCTTTCTTTTTGTGTGGTGGGGGAGGGAAGTTAGGAGACCTGCACTACATTTTTTTGTGTATTGAAGTATAAGTTCCTGCAATGATTTTCGGTAGGTTTTTTTAAGTTCGTCTTGAGCGTCTATCATCAACGTCTGGACTCAAAATTCACATTCAAAATTCAAGATCTTATAGCCATTCGGAAGAAAAGATTATCCTAATTCTTTGTAACATGTTCAGTTACTTTTTAAAAAAAGAAAGCTTTAAGAACATTCGATGACGAGCTCATTAAGAGTCCGTAAACGATAATGGACAAGAAACGGAAAGGAAAACGCAAACGACATTTTTTGTTTCTTTTTTTTTTCTTTTTTTAAGGAACCGTTTCGGTGTTCTCTTGAAATGATTTAAGGAAACCATATAAAACGGAAAACTAGATGATGGCACCGGGAATTGAAACCACGTCCTCCACAACGCCGGCCCTAACTATACCCGCTCATCTCCAGCCTCTGTAAATAATCGTCGTATGCATTATATCACAAATTTTACAAGGACTGTAATTTTTTTCTAATGATAATAAGTCGAAATAGTCGAAATTGTTAAAATAAGATTTGTCTTACCTCAGGGACCTTTAGAAAACCTCACTATATCATACGGTTATTTTTGATCTATCGTTAAGCCAGGAAGGCAGGGAACGGAATCGATGGCCGTGCTATTCTGTCCAGGGCAGCGCAGCAATCACGACGCGGCAATAAACAACCCCGACTGAGGCCGCGTGGTACCAGGCGGGTCCCGCCCGAGAGGGAATCGCGGCTCCACAATATACAACCGGAAAACATAACAACACTAAACTAAAGTACGAATGACAAAAAAGTATTTTCCTAGGAAGTTGAAATCATTAGTGGTATCAATTCGATCAAGTCTTTCGAAAGAATCATCCCACCATTCATCAAGAGTGATTTCAGGTAATCACGATAACCAAAATCAGGTATAAGCGTCTCCTCAAATGCCAGACCCTAATTATCTCCCACCAGGCACGATAATAATTAGTAACTTTGATTTTAACTTCAAATAACTTCCTAGACTGATACAGCTTTCAAACACTGAACGTATTTTTCAGTCTTCAAGTGGTAAATTAACGTTGAGAGGCTATAATATGCAAATAAATAAGCCGCTAAATGTATGTTCAGGTATAATGATAACTTTTTCTGGGAAGATGCGTCAGAAGGTAAGTTGTGGTATCTGTAAAATACTCGGTCCCTACCAGCAAATGCAGCTATAATATAGTAGATGTGAAACTCTGTGATTCTTTCGTATATGAAGCATCTTCAACTGTTTGCAAAACAGCTGATGATGCAGGTAAACAATCACTGCAGAAGACATCAAGTTCTGAAACTACCAGGTACTGTGAAGAATTTACTTTGACAAAATATAGGCCTTGTGGAGATATTACTTTGAGGAAGAATAATTCTGTTATCTTCATTGGTCAAGTGATGTTGGCCATTCTATATTGTACAGAATCTCCAGGCAGCTTTTATTCCAGGTTGTAACCTTAGGTGAAGATGAATTAAGTAAGTTGAACCAACAGTTAAATATGTTTTATTCTAACAACAGAGTTCATCTTAGGACAAAAGAATCAGCAATCAAATTTATAAATTGCATACTGTGCTGTTATATTGCCTGAATACAATCAGTGGCTGGGAGCTAAAGTGAAAGACTGGCTGTGTAAAAGTGATTCATTAGTTAAATTGCTTCTTGTTGGTTATAGTAAGGAAGTCAATATTCCATTCAACAGGAATCAACCATTGGCACAAGAATTTATGGAGTTACCTGTTTTTGTCCACAAATGTCAACTCTATCGCATTGCTTCTTCTGGTTCTAATTCCTGTAAGCGTGATGATCACTTATGGCCACCAGAGGCTTTAGATGCGTTTCGTAATATGTGCGAGCTAAACAAAATTTATAATCTACACATAAAGGAAGTGTGTGCTAACGGTTCTGCTGGAGTCATTGTAGTTGATCCTCAATGTGTTGACATATCTGTAAATCAACAGTTTATATCAGCAGGACATGCAGCATTGCTAAATGAAGATTGTGGACTAAATATTTGGGAACCAATGAAAGAAGACTATAGAAGTAAAAGCCATGATGATGAAGACGCATGTATTGCTGTTAGTGGTTTTCACCATAAGATGAAAAACTAGTCAATAATTTTTTTTTCCAAGGATGGTAAATGTTTTAAAGGCAGCAGGTGTAGAAAAGAGCACATAATGGCTGATCTGAGTTACTGGACCACTGACCAACGAGAAGAATATCATTGTGCACTTTCTCAGATAATACTCCCAACTGAAGGAGAAATTGTACCTGTACATGTTACAAGCATAGTAGGACTTAATCTTTTTTACTGTGTTTCATATTGTGATGTTCAGAGCGAGGATGAAGAAACCCTTCTTACTTTGAACGCATTCATCAACAGAAATGAAAGTATTAGAAACATGAGAAAATTCTCTTTTACACCATCAGTTAATCAGATTGTGTTGGCACATTATTCTGAAGATGGACTTTGGTATCATGCTTGAGTCTTGGACACAGACAATGGCCTTGTCCATGTCTTCTTTGTTGATTGTGGAAATTCTGAGTGGTTGAGTGAAAAAATTGTTAGAGAAATTGAGCCACAGTATTTACATCTTCCATTCCAAGCAATAGAATCTTCCTTAGCTAATGTAGAAATTATTGGAGACGCTACAAAGGATATCTGTGAATCTTCTGTCATGTGTTTAAGATATATTACAGATGTAGCAGAACCATTAAAAGTAAAATTTGTTTCAAGACATTACTGTCCCACAACAACAACTCTTGTAAAAATAGGCCAAGTCTCGTGTTCATGTAGTGACAAAAAATTATGAGATCTTCTTCTGAGCCAAGTCTACACTTTACTTTATGAAACAGAATGGTTTCTCTAGGTATCATAGATCGTTTATTTAGGATAAAAAAAATCTGATGACTTGGCCATTATGCACGCCATGTTTTAGTTAACGTACACAAATACCTTCAATGTGTTGCTTTATAAAACTTATAAATACGTAAAAGCCAAGATTTCCCTCGCTCTTTTTCGAATTTGACAAGTATATGTATTATGCCCTCAATATAAGTAAAAATTATGACATACATATTGGCCAAGTCATCATATTTTTTATCCTAAATAAACGATCTATGATACCGAGAGAAACCATTCTGTTTAGTAAAATGAATCGAATACACACTCTTAAGTGTAGACTTGGCTCAGAAGAAGATCTCATAACTTTTTGTCACTACATTAACACGAGACTTGGCCTATTTTTACAAGAATTGTTTCAGAATTTAAGACATCAATATACGTTACCAACAATGCCCCATTTACAAAAAGATGGACTAAAGCTGTTTGATAATGAAGGACGAGATATAGCAGAAATGTTGGCTGAAATGGGTTATTTGAGGATGCAGATTTAGCTTCTGGTTATTTTTTGCCTTGCTGATGATCAGTTTGTGAGAAAAACTTGATAATATGCTGTTTCTTTGTATACTGGCTTAGATATGCTATAGATTTGCGTACTCCTTAGAGCAACGATTTACCAGTTCAGAGATATCACACAAACTGCGGTGGTAATAATTCGAGACTGAGGGAGATGTTTTACAGAACACGTGTCGTATGAAAACACCGTCGTATTGTCCTCAGCGCATTATGTAGAAATAAGCCACTACCAATTTTATTTCAAGTTAAGCTGCGTGAAACTTCTATATACTTTTCTGTGTGTGTGTGTGTGTGTGTTTTTTTTTTTTTTTTTTTTTTTTTTTCTTCTACGAATTTTTTATATTTCTTTCACACTCGAGTGAACGAACGAAACTATGTTACATTTGTACAATAAATAGAAACAATGTACAAGTGAACAACTGAAAATTACTAAAAATTTAAATCCGCTAGATTGTGGAGTATTGAATCTAGATTTAGTCTGCATTTTGTATTTTGAACTTTTATATCGAAGAACCTCTTGTACGACTTATCTGATAACCATTCTAAAATAGATCTTTCTTGATAACTGTTTTCCAAACCCCGTCAAAAACGACGGGTTGAAATTTGATTTCTGTCTCATAAATAATATAATTTTTAAAAGCTTAAGTAACACATACCCTCAGTAGTAAGGGAGTGTCCACAAACCACGTAACCTCACTCTGCCATCTCCCCCCCCCCCCCCCCCCCCCCCACGTACCCCGACGTAGCTTTTATTTCCCCAACTGATTCCAGAAGACATTTTGTAGTTTTATCAGTTTATCGAAAACTACATACGGAGATATTAAATGACTGAAATAAATATTCACATGCTGTTATGTGTTCTGTACCTCATTTTAACTATGAAAAATAATATGAATGAGAAGCTATCTGGCTTGGCTCTGAAACCTCCCCCTCCCTCCCTCCCACGTAGCCCAGCGTAGCTTTACAGCTGACCCCTCCGCCTAGTTTATGGACGCTCTCTAAAGACGAATGTTAATATTTCTTCATGAAAATGAAAGCCTTTGTGGTACACGCATTAATGTATTCACTGCATCGCGATATAAACATGATTCAAAATTTATTTTTTTACTCTAACAGCGATCAGAGAATATAATGAAACCATCTACATCGAAAGAATATAAACATAAAATAATTGTTTAAAAAAAATCGCCTTTAAAAAAAAAAGCTAAAAATTTTAAAATAACTTTATACCTTGCTTAGGAAAAAGTAAATCTAAATAGACAACATTTTACATTACTTTCATTGAAATTTTGACATTAATTAGTTATTTTTTGGAGTCGGTGCCAGCTGTCACATCGCGAAGTTCGAATTACTGAACTTCTTTTGGCGTTACAGGCGAAACGGGGAGTACGAAAAAAAATTCCCAATATTTTACAGCATGTCGTGAGGCTGATAGTGTTATTGTGGGAGACAGCTTAGGGAAACAAATTAACAGTATTTTAATCTGTGGCTTGGCCTTATTGGTCATCCAGGCATATCTCTGGCGCTACAGTGTCACTTGGTAGGTTGCATCACGAAGTAAACGATTTACAGAGTATAATATCGGCGTATCATCTGTATGTTTCAGTTTTGTTGAAACATGTTTCTAGCATTAATTGTAGGTAAGCAGTAAAATGATTTTTTATGTATTATTGTTATTCCTTATTGTTTTTATCTTTTTGTTTTTCTTGCTTTCGCTGGCACTGACTCCAAAAATAACTAATTAATGTCAAAATTTCAATGAAAGTAATGTAAAATGTTGTCTATTTAGATTTACTTTTTCCTAAGCAAGGTATAAAGTTATTTTAAAAATTTTGGTGCTTTTTTTTAAGGCGGTTTTATGTTTTTTTTTTTACAATTATTTTATTTTTAAATTTTTAGTGGTATTATAGTTCGTTTGGTATTTTAAATATGCCGCAGCAGTTCCCATTTTGCGAACTTCCTGGTAGCTCAGAGATTAAAGCGCTTGCTTTCAAAGAAGGATTCTGTCTTTATATACCACAACCACTTCCAGAACAGGGTGAATTGGGCGTTGTGTTAAGGAATGTCAGGCTATGTTTCGATCTTATCATAACATCTGTTAAAGCTGCTGCTCGATAAACGAAACATGTAACATCTGGGCATTAATACATACCACATACAGAAATCTCTCTGGAATATATCTGTTTGCTCCGGCATCACACAAAAAATATAGATTTTTAATTGGTGAAAGCTTGGGATCAAAGTTGAAATCTGAAGTACATGTTGAGACATTACGACACATTTATTTTATAAATATTATGACATGACTTAAAAATAGCTTAATTGATTTTGACGGGATTTAAAACTATGGATTTTTGTAAAGAACATTGGAAATTAAAAGGGGTGAGCGTAAAGGGGAAGAGGGATTGAGCTTTTGTATACCAAATGTAGACTGCCTTTTCTGATTGATTTAAAGTATACGTGTGTAAATTGTATAAAAAACAATTAAGGTGTGTAGAGACAAAGAGTACTTTCGTTTTTGTAAAGCTAGTGTGGGCAGTATTTTTCTCTTTGTTTTAAAGTATACACGTGCAAATTTCCATCGAAACTAGATAAAAACTGTAACTTTGTGTAAAGAACATTTGCCAAAATTAAATGGGGTAAGGGAGTGAGTGGCAGGGTTTTGTAAACAGAATATAGACACTATTTTTCTGTATTTTTTTGAAGTACATGTGCAGTGGTCCATGGAAATCTGATAAAACTGTGGGTATCTATAAAGAACATTGGAAATTATGAGGGGTGGGGGTAGAAGGGAAGAGGGGTTGGACTTCAGCAACCTAATTTAAACAAAATTGTTCTGTATGTTTTAAAGTATACGTGTGCAAATTTCCTTCAGAATCAGATAGAAACTGTAGATTAAAGGATGGAAAGGAAGGAGCGGTGTTTGGACTCTCGAAACCAAATGTAGACAGTATATTTCTGTTTGTTTTGCAGTATACATGTGCATACTTCCTTCAAAATCAGGAAAGAAACGGTAGCTTTGTATAAAGAACATTGACAGTAATTAATGGGGTAGAAAGGGGGATAGGGTTTGCATTTTTGTGAAAGTTATGTCGACAGTATTTTTCTTTTTCTATTTGTTTTAAAGTATACGCATGCGAAGTTCCACCGAATCGAATCAAAATGTGGGTTTTGTACAAATATTAAGGGAAGGGGAGCTAGTTTTTTTAATTATTTTTTGGTCAGAGATCTTATCCATAAAAAATTACATATATATGTGCCAACTTTAATAAAGATCGGTCAAGTTGTGTCGACTGTAGCTTTCTAAAAAGAAATTGACAAAAATCCAGGGGTTGAAAAGGGGAGAGGGGTTCATTTTTTGCAAACCAAGAGTTGGCATCATTTTTTCTCTTTGTTGTATAGTAAAAATTTGCTAAGTTCTGTCTAAACCGGATAAAAACTGAGGTTATGTATAAAAATTAAGCAGTTTAATGGGGAGAGGGGGTGGTTTTTAGATCTTTTGGTCAGACACCTTCTTCGTGAAAAAAATACATATAAGCACCAACTTTCATGGTAATCGGTCAAACGATTGCGACTGTAGCTTTTTATAAAGAACATTGACAAAAGTTAATGGGGTTGAAGGAGGAAAGGGGTTGAGCATTGGCAAACCAAATATTGACAGGATTTTTCTCTTTGTTTTAAACTATACATGGGCAAAGTTCAATAAAAATCAGATAAGAAATGTAGATTTCTATAATATTAAGGGGTGTAAAGGGAGACATGGGGGGTTTATTTAATTTTTTTTTTTTTTTTTTGGTCAGAAACCTTCTCCATGAAAAATTACATGTATATGCCAACTTTAATGGAGACCAATTAAATGTGTCGAATGTAGCATTGTATAATGAACATTGGTAAAAATTTAATGGGTGGATAGGGGGAGAGGGCTTCAGTTTTTTCAAACCAAAAGTTGACAGTATTTTCTCTTTATTTTTTACTATACATGTCCAAAGTTTCATCGAAATCGGATAAAAAAATGTGGGTTTGTATAAAAATTAAGGCGTGTAAAGGGGAGAGGGGTGTTTTTTTGAATTTATATTTGGTCAGATTCTCCATTAAAAATTACATGTATATGCCAACTTTGATGATAATCGGTCAAACGGTGTCGAGTGTAGCTTTTTATGAAGAACATTGACAATAATTAAAGGGGTGGAAGGAGGGGGGGTGTTGAACTTTGGAAGACCAAATATTGACAGGATTTTCTCTTTGTTTTAAAGTATACATGTGCAAAGTTCAGTAAAAATCAGATTAGAAATGTAGGTTTCTATAAAATTAAGGGGTGTAAATGGGAGAGGGGTGGTTTTTATTTTGATTCTTTTTGTCAGAATCTTCTCCATGAAAAAACTACATGTAATTGCCAACTTTAATGGAGATCAGTTAAATGGTGTCGACTGTAGCTTTGAATAAAGAAAATTGGCAAAAATTAAGGGGGTGGATAGGGTGAGAGGGGTTCAGTTTTTTTAAACCAAAAGTTGACAGTATATTTTTCTTTATTTTTGGGTATATATGTCCCAAGTTTCATCGAGATCGAATAAAAAATGTGGATTTGTATAAAAATTAGGTGGCGGAGGGGGGTAGAAGGGGTGGTTTTTCAATTAAATTCATATGGTACCACTTTGGAGGTATACCCTATCCACTAAAAATAAATAATTAAAATTGGTGAAGATATCGCCGGTCATACATACAAAAAAAAAAAAAAAAAAAAATACAGAAGAATTGAGAACCTCCTCCTTTTATTGAAGTCGGTTAAAAAAAGCAGCTAAAAATACTGGTGCATGTCTAACTGTGTAATTATGGTGTGTGTGTTTTTTGTTTTTGTTTTTTTGTTTTGCTGCCTCAACGGCTGATGACTGCTCTGGATGGAAATATACTGTCTGGCGTTGTCATGTGACTGTGACTGAGTATTAAGGCAAACTAAACATTAAAATATAAGTGCGCATGTGCAGAACGTTGCGGCATATGGTCACTTAAAGCGTAACGCTTACATATTTTTCCCTGTCGCGCCAAAAGAAGTTTCAATCAAAAATGTCAAGAACACTACATGGTTGATGTAGACTGAAAGAGGCATGATTCTAAGCAGTGTAGGACGAAGTGTGTTCTCGCACCCGGCAGTATTGTAGTGCAGATACTGCGAACAATCGTAAATAACTTACATAAAGCTGAAGAACCCTAGTGATTACTTAGTGCAAACGGCGCTGGCTGCTGCCATTGAGTATGATAAAAAAAAAATTAGTGTTACTACAATTATGGTTAAATCGGATTGCCATATTAAGCCTGATTTCGGAGAGTTTATAACTCGTCTCTCAAGAAAGAATCATTTCATCATAGCAAAGTCGTCTACTACTTGAAAAGAAGCCATGCCTGCCTTATACTTAATAATAGTTTCATGTTACTCCCTGCCAGAAGGCTTGTAGGAAAGGGGGAAAGTAACTTTCCTACCGGACATGAAGTCAAGAGGATTATTACAAAAGACGGGAAGATGAATGTGACGCACAAGTTTCAGCCCTGGCGGAAAACCAGCTTTCAATATCGATTTCCGGGCATGCACTTTTCTATTTTTTAATATTTTTGGAACGATGGCGGTCAGAAACAGGTACAGCTACTTAATATACGATATGAGAATTATACTTGTTCCGTAAAACACTATCCTTCCAGGCAAATAGATTTGAAATTAATAAAAGGAAATGATTTTTCCAAGGAATCATCCGCAGGCTTCTCAATCAATTTCAGATAGTTGCTGTTGCAACTGATGACCAGCTTATCATTGTGGTGGGTGCCTTGGTGGGCAAACCACATTACAATTATATTTCATACCTTTATGATTAATAATTGTGGATTTTCAATTTTATTTATGAAGGAGTGGAAAATTATTTAATTTTGCAAGAATCTCGACGTTAGTTGGAATTTAGGAAAAATTGTCACAATATGACATTTATTTCTTATCACTGGCGATTACAAGTCTGAGCGAATTTAGTTTAACATTAACACAAATTGGCAAAATCATAAAAGCAACGCTCAGAGTTACAATTAGCCGTCATGGGCAAGCAAACAATTGTATATTTACTTTTAAATATCTCAGAATCAAAATGCAAGAAATAATGACAACTGGAAACAATGAAAAATACAAGTTATGACTACCTCAGACAAAGGCATCATAATACTGTGACTTTACAGTTAAAAAAGAAAATCATGGGCGCCAGAATGAACAATATATCATTCGAAAATAACTAGTTCTGGCAAATTATGCCGCTAGCTCAGGGGTTTTTACAATTACAAAGTGAGAACATGGACCTATCCTCTCAAAGTCGCTTACGGGTTCTGTTTCACGGAATGCACAATCACATGGCTTGGTCGTAATCAATTACCATTGTAGTTCTGCGTCTGATGTCTGTGATGAGTGTAGCGGACCCACGATATGTGAGATTATCTCACAAGTCGGCTATAGGCATCTCTGGTCTGGCAATGCGCATCATCGCATTACCGGCTGTGTTGCGGTGATAACGCTCGCTCCAGCAAGGCAAGCTGCAGTTAGCGAAAGAAGTCAACTTTCCAAGTCAACCTCAGACTGGTGCGATCGAAGTTAGAATGTCCGCTCCTCGCTCTTCGGTCCACGAGGAAACTTCTTGCTCCGCCCATTTGTAGTCTCGAAGCTCACATACAACAAAATTCCCAGGATTTTGAGTTATACGCTCATTTTGATTGGACCTTCAGGTCGGCACCTAATGTCACGTGATATCCTCGATATGTGATTTGGCCAAAGAATTCCAACAGAGGTCGGACATATTCGGCTAAGTTCGCCGGGGCGAGAGAACATTCGGGTTTCGGACGGCAGGCTTTTCCCGCTCGGTGAGTGACCCATCCCCAGGGAGCAGTGTGTGTGGTCTGGCAAATCCCAAATCCGCGACGTCCTGTCCCCATGGCTCGGAAAGACCAAGATTAGCTTCTAGCCTACATAGCTCAATAACTCTTTAATATTCGCTTTGCTACGATACACTGTATAAGTTCACCATTTCATTACAGTCCTCACTTGGAATCTTGCGTACTTTATAAAATTACAACAAAAATCTATTCACGTGGTCGCCCAAGATTTATGTAAATTACTCTTATATTATTACATATATAATAAAAATGCACCTTGTAACGTGGCGACAGCGCGGCTCGTTACAATATGGCCGGCCGTTGGTGAAAAATGAAATTATGGTACAATAATTTTATTTTTAACTACTAATTCTATCTCCATTGTGACTAACAAAAAA